>OZ024834.1:49918156-49925656 GCA_964016985.1 Anodontia alba | reverse complement strand
TATTTTTGGTAAAAAAATGCGGTAATGGTGAGTACAATATTTTTGGTAAAATGCGGTAATTGTGAGTACAGTATTTATGGTAATATGCGGTAATGGTGAGTACAATAATTTTGGTAAAATGCGGTAATGGTGAGTACAAATTTTGCATGTTTTTATACGTTTCTCGAGGTCCTTGAACAAATAATGTACAAAGCGTTATTATACAAATCTTGATAAGGCAAATCGTATTATATATTATACGAGAAAAAAAAAACCGACTGAAACTCACTCGCACGTACGCACGCGACGCGTACGTACACACTAGCGCGCACGCTAAGAGTGTTTGATACTAACCAGAAAACTGATAGATATTTAATGTACATGTGTACTTTTAATGCACAAATCAAATGTACTGGAACCTGGCGTTTAAAATTTAAGATTCCATAACAACACAAAAAAGATGAATTTACGACTAAAACTAAAATGAATAGTTTTGTGCTCGTTTAATCCTAGTCCTGCTGAACCCGAATATGTTCTGCCTTTGCAGTGTAGATCCAGATCATTTGGCTTCTGAGAAGCCAACTGATCTGGATCTGCACTGTTTGCATATCAGTATGTGAATTTATGTGAATAATCTGGATCAAGTGATCTGATTGGCTGAAAATTAGAAGTGGGCGTGGCACCTTAATTTATTCAGCAGGACAAAGGTTAATAGTTGACATCGAAACATAATGAACCCTTTCACCCCTGAGTTTCTGAAGTACTCTCCATCTTTTAATTTCGAAATGTCCATTCTTGTAACAAGTAACGGTGTTTTCAGAGAAAACAGATGTCCCTACACCGTGAATTTTCTGCTTTCCTACTGCTGTGATCTTGAAAATTTTGTCAAGGTCACAAAACCTAATAAGTTCTTTGTTATGTTTCAGTTATATATCCATGACACTTTGGTAAGAATCCAACCGCTGTTTACAAGATAATTTGCAGACAAGAAAGTGACGCCGACGCAAACGGGATCCGCACCAAAACAATATGTCCCTCTCCCCTTAGGTGTGTGTGGCGGGAGGGGGGCATAAATAGGAAATTTAGTAAAAACATTAAAAACAGAAAGGCCGTCTCATCTTCTGGATCTACTGTTTGCCAAAGTTTCTTTTTGAGGCTGCAGGGCTAAAAGGATTTAAATTATTTGTTTCATCCGTGTCGATTAGCATTACTCGTTTGTGAAAAATTCAAGGGTGCTTAGCAAATCTCAGTCCTTAAAGTTAATATTGATCTTAAAGAAACAGTATGGGTTCATATATAATTTGAAGCAATTTTTTGTTATTTTGTTTTAAATTTCTGTAGAATTATGTTCCACATTAGAATGTGAAATACATAAAACTGAAAATGTATGAGAAGTACACAGATGCCCCCGCTTAGGTACCTCCATAAAACATAAGACGTCCTCATACTTTCAAGTTGCTACAATGATAGGAACACTGAAATATACATCTTACAAAAATCTTAGCTTTGCAAACTTAATTCGCCTCAGTCAGAAGTCAGTGGACCGTGACGTATGGTTCGCTGTGACCTAATTCTTGTATTTCCGGTTGTACTCATAGACATAAAGCCTCATATTAAATTTCAAGTTGCTACAGTAATAGGAACCCTGAAATCTACCTCTTGCAAAATGTAAACCTGAGTCTAACAGGATCGCGTACGTACGTCTGGAATAACGTAGGCACAACCTGAACATTGCATGCCCCCGTCATCATGCCATTGGCGGGGTGGGAGGTGGGGCCTAAAAATAGATCTGACACAAAATGCGGAATATTCATTAATCATTATGAAAACACGCCTATTTAAATGTACTGAAATTTTACCACCAAAAAATTGAAAATTTTCAGATAAAAAAACTCTGATATTTCAACTTCTGAACCTCGACGAGGCGGTTCTAACGAGTACCGACAATCTATGTTTTTGAGCAGAAATAAGAAAAATAATGTATACCCCTGTAAACCCCAGTTTTACTATATAAAAGTGGGGTTTAAGGGGGTCAAAATTATATAGGCATGTTTTCGAGATGTACATACAAATATGAGCCGGGGCACAACATTCCGCACAAGAGTGCATGTGCGCCCAGCGAAGAATCAGATCAGCATGCACATCTGCGTAGGCTGGTTAGAATCTTTGCTGTCCGCCTGAAGACGCTTTGGGTCCTTGGCTATCCACAGAGTCATCATCATCATCATCATATCGTCATCATCACACTGTCAACTATAAAAAGCACAGAGTGAGAATTTTCCACACGTCACTGCTAGGTGTGTAATCAGCGTAATTATATGACAGAAATAATGTGATAGAATGATTACATGGGAAAGTTATAAACATTGACGGCCTGCAAAACTTTACGTACCATCCTAAGCATTTCTGAACCCTATATTTTCCGTTTTTACCACACGAAGTTATTATTTCGGGGTGGTGTCTGAAGAGGTTCAGAAGTTGAAAGCTTAAGATTTAACTTGCTGATTATCAATTAACCCACTAAAGACTGAATAAATTCTCCCACACTTTATATTGGAAGAGTCCATTTTCAATTTTAGGTATGTCAGGCTATATTATGTACATATTACTAAAGAAAAATGGTTGAACTGTTTGCCAGTTATACGTTTAGGGGTTTCCAGTCTTCAATGGGTTAAGGTAGACAACATTTAAAAATATTTTGACAGAAAGTAAGAGCTTGTGCTGTTTGTATTTTCTGTCCCTTTGTGATCAGTGACCTCACCATAACGAAAACACGCGTACTCAGATATATTGAAAATTTCACTACCAAAAACAGAAAGTTTTCAGATAAAAATTCTGACATTTTTTCATATTTCTGCTCAAAATATAGATTGTGGGTACTCATTTGAACCGCCTCGCCGAGGCGGTTCTAACGAGTACCACAATCTATGTTTTTGAGCAGAAATAAGAAAAATAATGTATACCCCTGTAAACCCCAGTTTTACCATATAAAAGTGGGGTTTAAGGGGGTCAAAATAATATACATGTAGGTATGTTTTCGTGATGTAAAGGCATTTTTGAAAATTTACGCGAGTCACTGATGAGGCCTAATTGGCGGAAACTAGCCAGTTTGAATAAGAAAATTCGACGCTTCAGATATTTTCATTGTCGTGCGTGTTTTTTTTTTTAGATCTCAAGGTCATTCTCTTTTAGAATCCCCAAAATAGGAGTTGTTTCTGTCAGTTTAGACATTAAACGGTTTAACAAAACTCTGAACGTTACATCCAGGATGCGGCGATGAACACAGTACCCCCATTCTTAAACGTTGTAATAACCCAATTTTTATATTGCATGACATACTTTTTGAAGTCGCATCATATTTACATCAAAATGGTATTTATTGACAATACAAAAAACTGTAATATGAAGATACTTTACAAAAATCTATGGCTATTTTATTCTCTCGTGCCATGCAACTGCGTTCTAAATTCACCCAACGAAAATGAAACCCGCCTGATTGAATGCGCTGTGTGTTAGCCAGCTATATAGCAAGTGCACTGGTTCCGGGACATTACGGAACACATTAGCTAAACCAGAAAGGAACACGCATATAAAAAAAAAAAGTATTTCGCTGCTCGGACTTCTTTTGACAACCAAAACAGCATAGCTTAGAATTTACCAAAACTTCTTTTATATGCACCACGTCTTTTTTACCTTCGACAATTATCTTTTTTAAAAGATACTTCTTGTCGTACGTTGTGACTGGTTCTATGGGAAATAGTTTCTTGTTCTACGAGCAGAGGACTTTATAAGGAGGAATACTTGATGACAATTCTGGGATAATTTTCTACTGTTCTCCATATAAACATACATTGTGGGTACTCATTAGAAGCGCCTCGCCTAGGCGCTTCTAGTGAGTACCCACAATGTAAGTTTATATGGAGAAAAAAGAAATAAAATATCCTAGAATTATCACCAAATATTCCTCCATATTAAGTCCTCTGTAGGAGGAAATATTTCCTCTAGTGAATATGAGCTCTACTTCCAGCAGAAATTAGCAACAGAAATAGCTACGGATGTGTTAATATATAATCAGTTGTCTATTTCTCCATGGAAACGTATAATGTTGATACTCATGGGCAAGGTGATTCTGATGACTGAGTACCTTCAACATAAAGAATCTTGGAGGTATAAGAAATATATATAAAAAAATTCTTGCTGCAAAACAGTCGTGCTCAAAAGCTACAGTCTTTACGCTAAGTATGCTAGGTAAAACTTCAACAGACATTTCGATTTTTTATTATTATTATTATTTTTTATTTATTTATTTATTTATTTATTTATTTATTTGTTTTATTTTATTTTTTTTTTCAGATGATAGGCTTTGACCTTTCGTGCAGATTGTCTCCAAAGGAGACAATTTGCATGAAAGGTAAAAGCCTATTATAAGAGAAAAAAAAAATAAGAAAACACCATCTGGTCGTCTGCTGAATTTGTCCAGAGAGTGGTAAAGGTTTAAGTTTTATAACCCAATATCTAGGGCAATATTTAATGACGTCAGCGAAGGTGCTTGATACCTTGTTCCGTTGCTAAGAAAACCATTTGGACAGCGCCATGCGAAAATACGTATTGGGGCACATGCGGACAGCGAAGGCCCAGATCAGACTGCGCATCCGCGCAGTCTGATCAGGGCCCTCACTGTCCGCTAACAGAATCATTAAGCATTACAGAATGTATGAATGGAGAGGATACGCCCGGATGAGACTGCGCATGCGCAGACTGAATCTGTATGTGCAGTGCGCATGCTCGAAGACACATTTTCATTTGGAGCAGCCCGTTTTATAACTAGAAGAAGGACCTAATTGCAGAACGGCGCGGACGTACTAAAAGAAAAAAAATGGTTATGCGAGCAGAATAATATCTGCTGCATACATTGTACCTCATGCTCAGAGAAACACGTGTATACACGTGATGTCAACATGTCAGTATAACACGTGCAGTTCTGAACCACAGCTCTAGATAAGCCAGTTTTAAACCAAAATACCGCCGAACCTCAATAGCTCGAACACCGATGGCTCGTTTATCATGGCTAATTCGAACTCGTTTTTTAGTCCCAACGAAATTCTTCCGATAGCTCCGGAAAAGAAATATTTCGGGATATTTCTTATTTTATAATGAAATTGTATGATTGTGTTGGGGTTTAACGACACGTCAACCCTTGTGGGTCATTTTGTGTCGTCTCCCAGAGAAAGGGAGAAAAGAGATAGAAGAGATAGTAGAGGAGATGAAAGAGACGATTAGGGAAGAAATAGGAACAGGAATGAAAGTGAAGAAACAGAAGAAATAAAAACATTCCCCCTCTACCCTTACCTGCTACAAGGATAGCAGGCCTTGCCCAACTGTAAGCCAATTTCAGTTGGACGCCCCGGTGACGTAAGATACACGACACCATTGCCACTCCCGACCACCAATGAAATTGTATGTATTGTGTTCTCATTATATACGAATACGTTGATATTTTTGCATCACGAAAACACACCTATATAATTTTGACCCCCTTAAACCCCACTTTTATATAGTAAAACACGGGTTTACACGGGTAGACATTATTTTTCTTATTTCTGCTCAAAAACATAGATTGTGGGTACCCACAAGTTTTGAGCAGAAATGTGAAAAATATCAGAATTTTTTTACCTGGAAATTTTCTGTTTTTGGTGGTGAATTTTTTAAATTTATTTGAATAGGCGTGTTTGCGTAATGGGCTGAAAAAAAATTTGAAAAGCTACTCACACTTTTGCAGCAAAAAATATCAATGTGGTCGAAAATACATAAGCTACAACAGATAACAAGTTTGTCATTAACGAGACTCGTTAAGGTAACGTTGCTTTGAACAACTTGGCCCAGGATAAAAAAAAACAAAAAAAAAAAAAAACACACAAAAATTCTGTATGTGATCCTAATGAAGTAGATTTCTACTTATCCCTGTTCAGAGCTACATTAGCCGTGACATTTCACCATATAATATGAGGAATGGGGAAGATTTTGTTTATTTAGTAGACCAAGATTGATTATGCAGTTAAAAAGGTTGCTATATGTCACAAAAGCTGGTTTAAAAAGCGCTTAATTCTAAAAATCTGCACCTTTGTTTCTGTTGACACAAGGTTAGTACTGGTTTGAGTACGGCCAACTCAAACCAAGAGAACTTGCCCCAAGGAGAACCTTGTGTAACATCCCTGGTTTAATACAATTAACTCTCGTTATCTCGAATAACCGCTTATCTCGAAGTGAAAATTTGGTCCCTGCCTAAACATGAAAATCTAAAAACAATTAAAATATTGTGGAAAAGAGGAGAAATTGCTCCTTAAGAGCAATTTCTCCTCTTTTTCACAATATTTTCAATATATCACCAAATTTTAAAGAGTCTAATTACACATATATTTGTTAAATGTGGTTGTTCGAATTATTTTTTACTCAATTCTGCAAACCTGATATGTCGAACTACGGATATCTCGAAGTATTTCAGAGAGTCCCTTGGAATTCGAGATAACGAGAGTCGACTGTATATATAATATAGAGGAACAAGGCTTGTAATCGTCACGTGTCTACATAGCTTTGCTGATCTTCATTAAATTCTACATAAGACTCAGTAGGCAGACAGCAAAGACCCTGGTCAGACAGCTCATCTATGCATGCTAATCAGGGATCTGGCTGTCCGCCGTGGAGGCACCTTTTCTAATGGCTCTGTGTATTGTTCTCAAGATTGAAGTACGGGTTACAGTTTCATAATTTTCTAGATTCAAGAAGCCATATATATTGTAATTCGATATTTGCGTTGCCTTTAAAAGGAAGCCAGTCATTGCATGTTTTGTCTCAAATATATATTTAGTTTAAGCGCTCTGTAGGCTTAGATGAAAATTAGTAATGATTTTCTTATTTTTCTGAAAATAAGCTCTCCGCAAATGCATGTAGAATTACGAAACCACGCCTATTCAAATATATAGAAAATTCACCTCCAAAAACTGAAAATTTTCAGATAAAAAACTCTGATATTTTTCATATTTCTATTCAAAAACATAGATTGTGGTACTCGTTAGAACCGCCTCTGCGAGGCGGTTCTAACGAGTACCCACAATCTATGTTTTTGAGCAGAAATAAGAAAAATAATGTATATCCCTGTAAACTCCACTTTTACTATATAAAAGTGGAGGTTAAGGGTGTCAAAATTATAAAGGTATGGTTTCGTGACGGATACGTTTCGCATGGCACGGCTCATATGGTATAAGGGCTTTTCTGCACATATACTCCCCCACCCCACCCCCCTGTATTCCACCAACCATCAGGAGACCACGACATGATACAGTCATATTAATAGGTATTTTAACCCATTGTAGACTAAATTCTCACCCATACTATATACTGGAAGAGTCCAATTTCAATTTTAGGTAGGTCCGGCCATGAAATTTAGACATTGCTAGAGAAAAATAGCTAAACTATTCGTAAACAGTGGAGACCCTGATCAGACGCCGCGTTCTGTGTCGTCTG